>JBAWJQ010001167.1:0-22187 GCA_037783105.1 Bactrocera zonata | reverse complement strand
ATATTAACAAACAAAGACAAATTAATTCCAACTTTAAGATAATGACGAAAACATTTAATATTGAGACGATTAAACAAAAGGTTATATTGCAAGAATTATACAAGGAGTTAGTAGTGTCGTATTACAAGGAAAACATATTTTAAACGAAATATCAATTGAATGGGGAGAGTTAATACTTTAACCTTTAACCACAACCTTATGTTTCAGTAACCCGTAAAGAAAAATCATCAAAACAACTTTATCTTAGAACAATAGAAGCGCACTATCAGTACAACAAACAATAACAACCCAAATATGTAGTTATTTACTAGTAAACAAGCAGCATCTTAATAGTATGAGCAGCGATAAGCATAGCCTATATAAGCAACTAGAACAATAGCCTCGGGGTCACTTTATCATTATCGACTGCCTAGTAACAAGTTACCACTTGTAACACTTGCACAGTTCAAGTGAAATATATTATATATTGAAGTACATGTGAATACGGTGAAATATTATGCAAATGAAGAATCAGTCAGAACCAATCTCATTGGCTGACTTAAAATTATACATTTTTAATTTAATTACTAACGAGTAAATAAATTAACTCGCGCAACAATTACATTTCGGCTTTCTTATCCGTTCTGGAGAAAGCAGACCTAAGGCGCAGTTGTTGAGGCCAATTATATCAATATCATCGGCGTACGTCAGCAGTTGTACACTCTATTAGAAGATAGTTCTGCAGCACGAATTATTTTCTCCAACAGCAGATTGAAAGAGTCGCCCGATAGGGAGTCTCGTTTTCTGAAACCTCGTTTGGTATCGAACTGCTCGGAGAGGTCATTCCCGAACCTGATGGAACTTTCGGTCAAAAGTTGCTTTGAAATTGACGAAGAGGTTGTGTGTGTCGATTCTCTTTTCACGGGTCTTTTCCAAGATTTGGTGCATGCTATATATCTGGTCAGTTGTTGATTTTCCACGCCTGGAGGATGGGGTCATGTGTAGAAGTTCACGCAAGTGAGCAAAGTTTTCTGATCGCCATTCACTTGGGAGTGGCCAGAAACGATTATATTACATATGACTCAAGCAGCTCACGACTTCCTGTCTTTGACCAAGTATCCTCTGGGTAGTCTAAGAACATCCGTTTGAAGGCGAGCTATAGTGAGAAGGCGAAACATTCCCTCCGCAGGGTTTTGCGCTGGGTTTGGGACCCGCCACGTAAAAAACACCCCCGATGAAAAGTAGCAATCAGCCTCGGATGAGAGACCACACTTTTGATGCCGACCATGGCAAACGAAATAAGGACTACGAATTAAGGACATGCACCTGGAATGTCCAGTCCCTTAATTGGGAAGGTACCGCTTTCGTCCGACCATATTTTGCAAAGAAGCTGATGCATGCTCCTTATCACTTCTTCGCCGCCGTGTTTAAATAGCTCGGCCGGCAATCCATCGGCCCCCGCCGCTTTATTGTTCTTCAGGCGGGTAATTGCTATTCGAACTTCTTCTTGGTCGGGCAATGGAACGTCTGCTCCATCGTCATCGATTGGAGAATCGGGTTCGCCTTCTCCTGGCGTTGTACGTTCACTGCCATTCAGCAGGCTGGAGAAGTGTTCCCTCCATAATTTAAGTATGCTCTGGGCATCGGTGGCTAGATCACCTTGGGGGGTTCTACAAGAGTATGCTCCGGTCTTGAAACCTTCTGTAAGCCGCCGCATTTTTTCGTAGAATTTTCGAGCATTACCCCTGTCGGCCAGCTTATCAAGCTCTTCGTACTCACGCATTTCGGCCTCTTTCTTTTTCTGTCTGCAAATATTTCTCGCTTCCCTCTTCAACTCTCGGTATCTATCCCATCCCGCACGTGTTGTGGTCGATCGTTACATTGCGAGGTAGGCAGCCT
Organism: Bactrocera zonata; assembly: GCA_037783105.1. Classification (NCBI taxonomy): domain Eukaryota; kingdom Metazoa; phylum Arthropoda; class Insecta; order Diptera; family Tephritidae; genus Bactrocera; species Bactrocera zonata. The sequence goes on along the minus strand of JBAWJQ010001167.1, from coordinate 20,309 downwards.
GTTTTCTCTCCGCTGCGACACGGCATTCCTCGTCGTACCAGCTGTTCTTTTGCACTTTACGAAAACCAATGGTTTCAGTTGCAGCTGTACGTAAGGAGTTTGAAATGCCGTCCCACAGTTCCCTTATACCGAGTTGTTGACGAGTGCTCTCAGAGAGCAGGAATGCAAGCCGAGTAGAAAATCGTTCGTCTGTCTGTTGTGATTGCAGCTTCTCGACGTCGAACCTTCCTTGTGTTTGTTGGTGCGAATTTTATGTTGCACAGAAGCGGGTGCGAATCTTGGCTGCAACAATATAGTGGTCCGAGTCGATGTTAGGACCTCGGAGCGCACGCACATCTAAAACACTGGAGACGTGTCTTCCGTCTATCACAACATGATCGATCTGGTTGGTGGCTTTTCGATCCGGAGACAGCCAGGTAGCTTGATGTATTTTCTTGTGCTGGAATCTAGTACCACAGATAACCATATTTGGAGCCCTGGCGAAGTCGATCAGCCTCAACCCATTTGGGGATGTTTCGTCGTGGAGGCTGAATTTACCGACTGTAGTGCCAAAGAAACCTTCTTTACCAACCCTGGCGTTAAAGTCGCCAAGCACGATTTTGACATCGTGGCGGTAGGCGCGCTTCTAGCGCTCTTAGAAGGCATCTTTGGTCACATCGTTTATTAAGAATATAATGGCAAGAATTTCACTACGACTAGTAAATGTAAGTACATTGATAAGTTTTAAACGACTAGTGTATGGAGGTAAACTTAATCTAGAATCACATCGGAAATGTCTTAAAGCGAATAGTAAAAACTGTTTTTGAAAAAAACCTAACAGCCCTATTCTAATGCCCACAAAAATCACCATCCTCCTTGTGAGGTTTTCCGTATGCTAAGGTAATTTCAAAAGCACAAAAAATCACAATTTTGTGATGTCTGAAAGCAAACCTCGCAATGCAAAATCGGTTGAATATGTTATGTAAATTTCTATATTTTTAAAGAAATTTGTAGTTATTTTATTGAAATATAATGGAGGAACACGTTAAATAAATATAAGTATTCATGTATATATTACAATTAATATGTAACTTACGGTTTTTGTACATTTTACTTCCTTCTGAGCTTGAATAAAAAGATATATACATTTTTATGCTTAAATGATTTAGACAAAAATTTATTTGTAAATGTGTATGTATGTATTTAATACTTGTGCTCCTAAGTTGTTCTTTCGCATTTTGAAATCCTAAAAAGAAAAGAAATTAATATATGTATATGTATGCACCAAATTTAATAGATTTGCAAATTACTCACTTTTCTTAGTTGTCCAATCCTTTATTTTGTCTTGTTTGTTTTTGTACGACAGCTGATTTATAGCTTTTCTCCCCATATCGTGAGTTTTTTGCATTTTTTTCTTGTGAGGATTGAACAAGAATAACTTCAAAACAAACCTTCTCAGAATAGGGCTGTAAGTTGTATGAATGGATTTGGTAACCAAGGTGCAATACCACAAGCCATATTCCAATATAGGTCTAACCAATGTTGTATGAAATGTTTTAGTAATAGCCCTGACAGACAACAGCGCTAATATGCATTAGCGGGCTTAATTTACATTTATTTGCGCATTTGACCCATGTCAATGCAAGTTTGGAATGCACAAGAATTCCGTGCATTTGGTTGAATTTACTAAATTTAATAGGCAACACTGCTCAAAAATGGCCGATTTTTGCTATTTATTGACAGATGTCGCACTTTTGCTATCCATTTTTCCAATATTCTTATCTTTTTTGCACACTTTTTCCGCATTACAATCAATTATTGCTATTAATTTCACTCTATTATCTTTGAACGTAGATAATAATAAACGAATTTTTTCGTTAAATTTATATTGATTTTCCAAAATTACCAAAATTTCTTTTAATAATTTATCTTATTCATTTTTACTTCACTTTTTTTTTTTTTAATAAAGAAACAAATTTCACCATCAGCTGTCTAAATGCACAAGCCTGCCGTCTGTCACCATAAAATTTCAATTCGCATTAGCGTTGCTTAAGGCGCATTTTGCTCGTCTGTCAGGGCTATAACATACTGATCTCAAAAATCTTTAGATCAATGTTTAATATTATAGAGAAAAAAGATACGGGGAATGTTTAGTTTAGTATCCCATTTTGAAGAGGTTTTGCGCAAAGGGGGAGAGGGCATTTGAAAGGTAATGAATGGAGCTTTTAAATAATAGCACTCTTCCCCCCCTAGGACCACGGGGGCTCTAAGGCAGCCTCCTAAAAATGGTGTAAAATCGTAGTTTTTCCATACAATTTTCACTAATTATTATAAAATTTATGTATTTTTACGCATAGAGTGACTCTATGTTTATTATTTTTATTATTTCAATGAATTAAAGTGGAAATCTACTTTATTTAATACATACAAGTAGTTGAAGTACCAAGATAACCCAACCAACCATTTATTCAAGACCCCCTAAATAATAAAATTGGGTTTTCATCGCGCGATTTTTTATTCCAAATTTTCATTATATTTTCAGTATAATATATTACATTGAAACAAGCGCCGCAGTATATAAGACCTACCGTTTTGATTCGTTGGGTTATTACTGTCTTCCTTTTGTGCTTATTTCCTTCGTCGTTTGACAGTTCATATTCAGTAATTTTGCTTAAATTTCAAGGAACAGTATAACACGAAATTGAAAGCTTTTTATTTATTAAATTGTACATAAAATTGCAACTTAAAATTCATAATTTATCATTAATTCAATTAAATAAAATATTAACAAACAAAGACAAATTAATTCCAACTTTAAGATAATGACGAAAACATTTAATATTGAGACGATTAAACAAAAGGTTATATTGCAAGAATTATACAAGGAGTTAGTAGTGTCGTATTACAAGGAAAACATATTTTAAACGAAATATCAATTGAATGGGGAGAGTTAATACTTTAACCTTTAACCACAACCTTATGTTTCAGTAACCCGTAAAGAAAAATCATCAAAACAACTTTATCTTAGAACAATAGAAGCGCACTATCAGTACAACAAACAATAACAACCCAAATATGTAGTTATTTACTAGTAAACAAGCAGCATCTTAATAGGATGAGCAGCGATAAGCATAGCCTATATAAGCAACTAGAACAATAGCCTCGGGGTCACTTTATCATTATCGACTGCCTAGTAACAAGTTACCACTTGTAACACTTGCACAGTTCAAGTGAAATATATTATATATTGAAGTACATGTGAATACGGTGAAATATTATGCAAATGAAGAATCAGTCAGAACCAATCTCATTGGCTGACTTAAAATTATACATTTTTAATTTAATTACTAACGAGTAAATAAATTAACTCGCGCAACAATTACATTTCGGCTTTCTTATCCGTTCTGGAGAAAGCAGACCTAAGGCGCAGTTGTTGAGGCCAATTATATCAATATCATCGGCGTACGTCAGCAGTTGTACACTCTATTAGAAGATAGTTCTGCAGCACGAATTATTTTCTCCAACAGCAGATTGAAAGAGTCGCCCGATAGGGAGTCTCGTTTTCTGAAACCTCGTTTGGTATCGAACTGCTCGGAGAGGTCATTCCCGAACCTGATGGAACTTTCGGTCAAAAGTTGCTTTGAAATTGACGAAGAGGTTGTGTGTGTCGATTCTCTTTTCACGGGTCTTTTCCAAGATTTGGTGCATGCTATATATCTGGTCAGTTGTTGATTTTCCACGCCTGGAGGATGGAGTCATGTGTAGAAGTTCACGCAAGTGAGCAAAGTTTTCTGATCGCCATTCACTTGGGAGTGGCCAGAAACGATTATATTACATATGACTCAAGCAGCTCACGACTTCCTGTCTTTGACCAAGTATCCTCTGGGTAGTCCAAGAACATCCGTTTGAAGGCGAGCTATAGTGAGAAGGCGAAACATTCCCTCCGCAGGATTTTGCGCTGGGTTTGGGACCCGCCACGTAAAAAACACCCCCGATGAAAAGTAGCAATCAGCCTCGGATGAGAGACCACACTTTTGATGCCGACCATGGCAAACGAAATAAGGACTACGAATTAAGGACATGCACCTGGAATGTCCAGTCCCTTAATTGGGAAGGTACCGCTTTCGTCCGACCATATTTTGCAAAGAAGCTGATGCATGCTCCTTATCACTTCTTCGCCGCCGTGTTTAAATAGCTCGGCCGGCAATCCATCGGCCCCCGCCGCTTTATTGTTCTTCAGGCGGGTAATTGCTATTCGAACTTCTTCTTGGTCGGGCAATGGAACGTCTGCTCCATCGTCATCGATTGGAGAATCGGGTTCGCCTTCTCCTGGCGTTGTACGTTCACTGCCATTCAGCAGGCTGGAGAAGTGTTCCCTCCATAATTTAAGTATGCTCTGGGCATCGGTGGCTAGATCACCTTGGGGGTTCTACAAGAGTATGCTCCGGTCTTGAAACCTTCTGTAAGCCGCCGCATTTTTTCGTAGAATTTTCGAGCATTACCCCTGTCGGCCAGCTTATCAAGCTCTTCGTACTCACGCATTTCGGCCTCTTTCTTTTTCTGTCTGCAAATATTTCTCGCTTCCCTCTTCAACTCTCGGTATCTATCCCATCCCGCACGTGTTGTGGTCGATCGTTACATTGCGAGGTAGGCAGCCTGTTTTCTCTCCGCTGCGACACGGCATTCCTCGTCGTACCAGCTGTTCTTTTGCACTTTACGAAAACCAATGGTTTCAGTTGCAGCTGTACGTAAGGAGTTTGAAATGCCGTCCCACAGTTCCCTTATACCGAGTTGTTGACGAGTGCTCTCAGAGAGCAGGAATGCAAGCCGAGTAGAAAATCGTTCGTCTGTCTGTTGTGATTGCAGCTTCTCGACGTCGAACCTTCCTTGTGTTTGTTGGTGCGAATTTTATGTTGCACAGAAGCGGGTGCGAATCTTGGCTGCAACAATATAGTGGTCCGAGTCGATGTTAGGACCTCGGAGCGCACGCACATCTAAAACACTGGAGACGTGTCTTCCGTCTATCACAACATGATCGATCTGGTTGGTGGCTTTTCGATCCGGAGACAGCCAGGTAGCTTGATGTATTTTCTTGTGCTGGAATCTAGTACCACAGATAACCATATTTGGAGCCCTGGCGAAGTCGATCAGCCTCAACCCATTTGGGGATGTTTCGTCGTGGAGGCTGAATTTACCGACTGTAGTGCCAAAGAAACCTTCTTTACCAACCCTGGCGTTAAAGTCGCCAAGCACGATTTTGACATCGTGGCGGTAGGCGCGCTTCTAGCGCTCTTAGAAGGCATCTTTGGTCACATCGTTTATTAAGAATATAATGGCAAGAATTTCACTACGACTAGTAAATGTAAGTACATTGATAAGTTTTAAACGACTAGTGTATGGAGGTAAACTTAATCTAGAATCACATCGGAAATGTCTTAAAGCGAATAGTAAAAACTGTTTTTGAAAAAAACCTAACAGCCCTATTCTAATGCCCACAAAAATCACCATCCTCCTTGTGAGGTTTTCCGTATGCTAAGGTAATTTCAAAAGCACAAAAAATCACAATTTTGTGATGTCTGAAAGCAAACCTCGCAATGCAAAATCGGTTGAATATGTTATGTAAATTTCTATATTTTTAAAGAAATTTGTAGTTATTTTATTGAAATATAATGGAGGAACGCGTTAAATAAATATAAGTATTCATGTATATATTACAATTAATATGTAACTTACGGGTTTTGTACATTTTACTTCCTTCTGAGCTTGAATAAAAAGATATATACATTTTTATGCTTAAATGATTTAGACAAAAATTTATTTGTAAATGTGTATGTACATATGTATTTAATACTTGTGCTCCTAAGTTGTTCTTTCGCATTTTGAAATCCTAAAAAGAAAAGAAATTAATATATGTATATGTATGCACCAAATTTAATAGATTTGCAAATTACTCACTTTTCTTAGTTGTCCAATCCTTTATTTTGTCTTGTTTGTTTTTGTACGACAGCTGATTTATAGCTTTTCTCCCCATATCGTGAGTTTTTTGCATTTTTTTCTTGTGAGGATTGAACAAGAATAACTTCACAACAAACCTTCTCAGAATAGGGCTGTAAGTTGTATGAATGGATTTGGTAACCAAGGTGCAATACCACAAGCCATATTCCAATATAGGTCTAACCAATGTTGTATGAAATGTTTTAGTAATAGCCCTGACAGACAACAGCGCTAATATGCATTAGCGGGCTTAATTTACATTTATTTGCGCATTTGACCCATGTCAATGCAAGTTTGGAATGCACAAGAATTCCGTGCATTTGGTTGAATTTACTAAATTTAGTAGGCAACACTGCTCAAAAATGGCCGATTTTTGCTATTTATTGACAGATGTCGCACTTTTGCTATCCATTTTTCCAATATTCTTATCTTTTTTGCACACTTTTTCCGCATTACAATCAATTATTGCTATTAATTTCACTCTATTATCTTTGAACGTAGATAATAATAAACGAATTTTTTCGTTAAATTTATATTGATTTTCCAAAATTACCAAAATTTCTTTTAATAATTTATCTTATTCATTTTTACTTCACTTTTTTTTTTTTTAATAAAGAAACAAATTTCACCATCAGCTGTCTAAATGCACAAGCCTGCCGTCTGTCACCATAAAATTTCAATTCGCATTAGCGTTGCTTAAGGCGCATTTTGCTCGTCTGTCAGGGCTATAACATACTGATCTCAAAAATCTTTAGATCAATGTTTAATATTATAGAGAAAAAAAGATACGGGGAATGTTTAGTTTAGTATCCCATTTTGAAGAGGTTTTGCGCAAAGAGGGAGAGGGCTGGGGGCTTGCTACCCCCCTCATTTGAAAGGTAATGAATGGAGCTTTTAAATAATAGCACTCTTCCCCCCCTAGGACCACGGGGGGCTCTAAGGCAGCCTCCTAAAAATGGTGTAAAATCGTAGTTTTTCCATACAATTTTCACTAATTATTATAAAATTTATGTATTTTTACGCATAGAGTGACTCTATGTTTATTATTTTTATTATTTCAATGAATTAAAGTGGAAATCTACTTTATTTAAATAATAAAAACACTGAAAATTAAAAATTGTATATGTATCGGTAATAATACATACAAGTAGTTGAAGTACCAAGATAACCCAACCAACCATTTATTCAAGACCCCCTAAATAATAAAATTGGGTTTTCATCGCGCGATTTTTTATTCCAAATTTTCATTATATTTTCAGTATAATATATTACATTGAAACAAGCGCCGCAGTATATAAGACCTACCATTTTGATTCGTTGGGTTATTACTGTCTTCCTTTTGTGCTTATTTCCTTCGTCGTTTGACAGTTCATATTCAGTAATTTTGCTTAAATTTCAAGGAACAGTATAACACGTAATTGAAAGCTGTTTTATTTATTAAATTGTACATAAAATTGCAACTTAAAATTCATAATTTATCATTAATTCAATTAAATATATTTCAAAGAATGTGTGCGTGTTAAATTGGTTAAATTTTTTGCAAGCAGTGCAACAAAAACTTCAAAAGAAGAGAGCCATTTTTTTAAAAAATGTGAAAATGTGCGTTTTTTGCTTACTTATATCTAAAAAACAAATTAACATATAACAATAAATTTACATTTAAACCAAAGTTTAATTCATTGGCTATCCGTGCTATATAAATTTAAAAAAATCCGTGCACGCATTTAAGAGAAATTTGTTTGTGGTGAGTTGAGGGCAACTATTTCCTTTACCAGGACCGAAATCAAAAGATGCTATTTTAAAATTTTCCCATATGTCATAACCATAATGTCTTTTATACTATGTTCAGACCGAAATTTTAAAAGATTAGATTACATTTAAGCATTTCATAACCCATAAGTGTTCTCACTGCCGTTAGAAAGATCAAAAAACAGCTGTTATTGTCATGAAGTCACATCGCTTAATATTTATCAAAAGAAAAGATTGTCCAAAATACTATAAGACAAAATAAAAGCAGTCTTTTTTCAAATATTTTCCATATAATAGAAATAATGGATGCATTTTTTCATTTGTTAAGTCGATTTTCAGGTGAAATTAGGTTCATAGCTTTAAAAAAAAATGTGTTTGTTTACATTTCTTTTCCTTTGTAGTGTCTAAATCAGCTGTGATAATGTAAAAGATTTCCAGTGCTGACAAGTAGATTGCGCAAAATCAGAGTCGCACAGAGAGATTTATGCTGCACCCAGTCAAAAACGCAGAATCGTGGGTCGTGTCAGCTGGCACGACCTATCTTATGGGCGCGCAATGTAACTGCACAGTGAAAAACGCTACTCCCTTCTCTCTTTGACGTGGGATGACGTGAGAATCAAAGACATTTGGATTTTGCCGCCGGTAACGTGACAGCTGATTGCTCTCTCACAACGCATGGTTGCCAATATCGATATACTGCAGTAATTATCAACTTTTATAATTCAAGCTGTTCAATATGTTTGAAATTTTCTTAAAATAACTCAAAATCAGAGTCGAATACTATTATTTATAAGTGTATAAACTATTTTTAATAGTTTGTTTTCAGTTTTGATATTTTATATTGTAAAAAATTGTAATTGAAAACATAGATGTGTACAAAACTACATATGCGTATTGAGCAATGGCAACATTGTTCAAATAAAAACAAACAAAGATGGCTGATTTCTGCGTTTTTCCTACGTTCTCCACTGTGCACACATTTTGACGATAAGGAAGGAAAAGGAAGGAAGGAAGGAAGCGTTTTTGAGTGTTTCTACTATTAGCGTGGATCAGTTTCAAATCAATTCATTGAAATCATTTTTGTATGGCGAAATCTTCATAAATTTTTAAGATTAGTGGGATAATCCATTTAACAGCTGAATCGTGTACATTAAGCTTAGTCAGCCGGAATGATTTGGTTGAGATGCAAAACACAACAGGTTTGGTTCATGTATGCTCTGCATCTGTCCTTTATTGAAAATATAAGGGTATTTATACATTTTGGTTTAACTGACTCTTCCATGACTCCGCCCCGTGTATTTCCAGTCAAAACCCGGAAAAGTATAAAGGCAGCCAATCAAAGTGATTGCTGACCTTGCAGAATGCATTACAATGCGACTATATTGTTTACTCATTAGGTTGCAACACTTGTTATTTTTAGAGTGCATTGACCGTGTTGTTTGCACATATTGATTGCAACATAGAAAATATTATTATTGAATTTCGTCTCGTTTGTAATGCGAAACTCTTTTGTGTATGTCGCTTTGCTTATGTATTCTTGTGTGGTCTTTACAAATGTGACTAATTCATGAATTTGCTTATTATAATTTATGAGTGCTTGGTAAGTGGCATTTAGGTAGGACCACTACAGTACATAGTATTAAATTGTAAAGATCTCTCTTTTTTCTGATTGTACCACAGTGTATTCGGTGGTAATTTTGTTCTCTTTGTACATACATATGTGTCTGTTTCATTTCCATTTCATATTTAGTGTGCATCGTCTATTAGGTAATTCGTGAGATTGAATTAATGCAAAGCAATTGATATTGTCAACAACCAATTGTCACATATCACGTTTGAAGATGACTAAATTTTATAAGCTTGATATAAATCGAACAGAGTGGGAAATACCTCAAATATATCAGCAACTTCAAGCAGTCGGTTCTGGCGCATATGGACAAGTATGTAAAGCAATTGTCCGTAACACAGGCATGAAAGTGGCCATAAAGAAATTAGCACGTCCATTTCAGTCGGCTGTTCATGCAAAACGAACTTATCGTGAATTGCGCTTGCTCAAACATATGGATCATGAGAATGTCATAGGCTTATTGGATGTATTTCATCCCGGACAACCTCCAAATTCTTTGGAAAATTTTCAACAAGTATATTTAGTAACACATTTAATGGATGCTGATTTGAACAATATAATCCGCACCCAAAAACTTTCTGATGATCATGTCCAATTTTTGGTGTATCAAATTTTGCGTGGTTTAAAATATATTCATAGTGCTGGTATAATACATCGTGATTTAAAACCTTCAAATATTGCTGTAAATGAAGATTGTGAGTTGCGTATACTTGATTTTGGCTTAGCAAGGCCTGCAGAAAGTGAAATGACGGGTTATGTGGCCACCAGATGGTATCGAGCTCCCGAAATAATGCTCAACTGGATGCATTATAATCAAACCGTAGACATTTGGTCAGTTGGTTGTATTATGGCAGAGCTTCTTACAGGGCGTACCTTATTTCCTGGCACTGATCATATACATCAACTTAATTTAATTATGGAGGTTCTTGGTACTCCCACAGAAGATTTTATGCAAAAAATTTCCTCAGAAAGTGCCCGAAACTATATACGAGCATTGCCAAGAATGTCTCGTCGAAACTTTCGAGACGTGTTCCGTTTTGCTAATCCATCGGCAATAGATTTACTAGAAAAAATGCTAGAGTTGGATGCCGAAAAACGAATTACAGCTGAACAAGCTCTAGCTCACCCATATATGGAAAAATATCATGACCCTAGTGATGAGCAAACCTCTCCGTTGTATGATCAAAGCTTCGAAGATATGGATTTGCCAGTTGAAAAGTGGAAAGAACTTGTATTTACAGAAGTATTGAGCTTTAAACCACCACAAGCTTTTGCCGAAGTTCTTGAAAAGTGCAGAAGTGATGTTTAAATGTTTATGCAGTTGAAGTTTTATCTATATACATATATGTACTTAAACAATTTATTGAGCTTCAAGCAACTTTATAAAGCTTAAAACAATTATAAACAGTTTCCGTCATTAATTTAATATATTTAAAAACAGTAAAATACTATTAATACAACAACGTTTTTAACTTAGTGTGCAAACGTTCTAAATTCAGTTTTTTTTTTTTTAATAAAAATTATGGTCTTGGTATGGTTATAAACATAGTTGCAAAAAAATTGCCAATGTAAAACAGTGGTACAAAATAATAAAAATGCAAATATAACGCAATTTGAGAACATTTGTAATTAATGTATCAGAGAATAATTATTCTTTTTACAAGACGGTTTTTAATCCCTTCGGCATAACTTTGTGCACTAGGCAAATAAAACAAAGAATATTTTAAACATATTTAAAGACCTATTGTAAAGAATGAAATGAAGACCATATAATTTTATTAGAAAGCTTTTGTTACTGATTCAAGTTTTTAAGAATACTATACATTTACATACATTTGAATTATAATTGCCAGAATATTTTGGACCGTTTTTGTTAATATAATAAAAAGTCTAAATACACAAATTTGGATTATCAATTTTATGCATTTAGCATATCTACAGATTCGTAGTTATTTTAAATGTGTGGTAAATGTGCATTATTGGCCCTTCCATTCCTATCAGAGATTGGCAAAATAATAGTTTAATCAACATTCATAAGGTGCAGTTAAGATATTTCAATATCTTATGTTATAAAATTAATCAATAGACAGGGGTTATCATAAACTATAAAAGAAGATCTTCTAAATAGCGTTCAAATTCAGTTTCACGGGATGGTTGCTCTAATTCTACATTTGGTCTGCGGTTCCATATCCTGTTCTCGGTTTCACTTTCTTCATTTGCTTCAGATACAATATTTTCAAAACAACTTGCTACTTGAGCATTTTCTTGATTTTTTCGCAGCATTTGCCCCTTTGTAGCAGAACACTTCTTTAAGCGCTTAACTTCCCGTTTTCGTGAAGTGAAATTCAACTGCTTCGAATGATTCGCACATAGTCGCAACTTTACTAACGCATTTTTATTCTCTCCTTGCTCGTGATAAGCAAAATTTACTTCCCAACTGCTCAAATTTTCTCGTTGTTCACATTTCCTACTTCCACATTGAAACTGTCCTTTTCCTAAAACTACTTCATCCCTCGTACGCCAACGCAATGCAACTTTATTTTCCTTGTGTAGAGTTAAATCTGCTATGCAATATTCCTTCAAAAATTAAAAAATCTTATAATTTTCCGAACATTTTATTTAGTATGTATTTTATTACCTTAAATAATTTGTTATAGTAACGTCTAGCCATACAAACTTCCCATGAATTATCACCATGACTTAATTCGTTGTCATCCCATAAAAATCGATGATGTTCCTTAATTACATCTATGTCATAAGAATTCTTGCCATCGAAGGATTTATCAGATATAATGAATTTCTTTAAAATATAATTATGTCGCTCTTGAAGGCTCATTGACTTCATAATTTTCCAGATAAAGTTAACTAAGTCAGCTCTAATATAAAAATACAATATCAAGTATAGTGTGCACTATATTTTATTCGCTATCCACCATATGAACATTTTTGTCACTCTTACACAAATGTATGCTTTTGTTTGAGTACGTTCACATAACAAGTTTTCAACACCAACGTAGATAACGATAGATGACGCCAGGAATAAAGGGATGTTCAACTTATACCAATGTGAGAGCACTTCAAAATTCGCCTTTTTTTATAACATTTTCCATTATGGCCAGATTGAACGAAATAATAATTTTTGAGCATTTATCAACCTATACTATACTAATTTATACTATAATGCTTCAAATTACAAAACGTTTCATCAAAAACCTTTATTTAATTTTCATTTTTTATAAGTGGTCTTGAACGATGCAACAAATCCTTAAGTTTACATATTTTTTTGGTAAAATTTCAATCTGGCCATCGCCCGTTTCCAATTGCTAAACGTCAAAGCCTACTGAACTCGATTAGCTGTCAAAGTTCAGTAGGTTTTGACGTTTAGCAATTGCTCTCTCACTTCCAGTGAGAGAGGAGTTAAACATCTCTGTATCTCTGCCCATGTTCCTGGTAAGTGCCCTGGAGACTATCAAATAATTGCGTCAAACACTTTAAGCAGAGATAAGGAGATGTTTAACTTCTCTCTCACTGGAAGTGAGAGAGCAATTGTTAAACGTCAAAACCTACTGAACTTTGACAGCTAATCGAGTTCAGTAGGTTTTGACGTTTATCAATTGGAAACGGGCGCTGGCCAGATTGAAATCTTACCGAAAAAATATGTAAACGGAGGGATTTGTTGCATCGTTCAAGACCACTTATAAAATATGTAAAACAATGAAAATTAAATAAATTTGTAAAATTTAAAGGTATTTGATGAAACGTTTTGTAATTTGAAGCATCATAGTATTATTTTCAATGGAAAATGATTAAACACATTTAATGAATGAGTGCTAACAAGCGTAAGTGTTTTTATTGGATATTGAAAGGTCAAAATTCAATTGTTTTAATATACTTTAAAAGATTTAAATAGTTTCTCCATATAATAAATAACCACTTTATAGTAATTTTTATTCGTACTAAATGTTGGGCTTGGGTTGATAAATGCCCAAAAATTATTATTTCGTTCAATCTGGCCATAATGGAAAATGTTATAAAAAACGCTAATTTTGAGGTGCTCTCACACTGGAATAAGTTGAACATCCCTTTATTCCTGCCAGGGATAATGGGATGCCCAACTTATTCCAGTGTGAGAGCGCCTCAAAATAAGCGTTTTTTATAACATTTTCCATTATGGCCAGATCGAACAAAATAAGAATTTTTTGGCATTTTAAATTAAAACACCCAACATTTATTACGATTGCAAATTATTGTATATTGGACTTTTAATATTTGGCGACACTACTTAAATCCTTTTTAATGATTTTATGACATACTAAAACAACTAACTTTTGATTTTTCAATACTTAATGAGGTGAATTAAGCCTGTTAGTTCTCAATTAATGAATATTTTTAATCATTTGCAATTGAAAATTAATTCTATTATGCATCAAATTAAAAAACGTTTCATGAAATATATTTAAATTTCGCATTTTCTTTGATTTTCATTGTTTTAAATTATTATTAGCGATCTTGAACGGCAGCAACAAATTCCTCCGTTCGCATATATTTTTGGTATAATTTCTATCTGGCCGTTCCAGTCGTTTTAATTGAAAAACGTCAAAACCTACCCAATCCAGTCAACTGTCAAAGTTCGGTAGGTGAGCGGCTCTCACATTTCCAGTGACAGGAGAGTTGGGGATCTCTTTATCTCTGGCTATACCATTGTAGAAACCTACAAGTAACAAATCCTATCATTTTCACCCATACATACGCAGACGAAAGCTTATAGAAAGACAGAAATTACATTAAGAATACTATAAAATGAGGGAGACACAGGGCCAAAGGCAAGGCAATTCATTAGGGCAGGGATGGGCACATTTTTAGCCCGCAAAGTTAGCAAAGTGCGCACGGAGGCTAGATGAGGGGAATATCAGTTTACGGAGAGAAGGGCATAACAAGTTGCGAAAAGTTGCGAAAAAAATCAATTACATTCCTCCGTAACGTAATGTTCATCGCAGAGTGCAGGGATAATGGGATGCCCAACTTATTCCAGTGTGAGAGCGCCTCAAAAAAAGCGTTTTTTATAACATTTTCCATTATGGCCAGATCGAACAAAATAAAAATTTTTGGGCATTTTAAATTAAAACACCCAACATTTAGTACGAATAAAAAGTACTATATAGTGGTTATTTATTATATGGAGAAACTATTTAAATCTTTTTAAAGTATATTAGAACAATTGACTTTTGAACTTTCAATACCCAATAAAAGGATTTAAGCTTTTTAGCTCTTAATCAATAAATGTTTTTAATAAATTTCCATTGACAATAATACAATGATGCATCACATTACAAAACGTTTCATCAAATACCTTTAAATATCATAAATTTATTTAATTTTCATTGTTGAACATTTTTTATAAGTGGTCTTGAAGGAGGCAACAAATCCCTCCGTTTTCATATTTTTTGGTAAGATTTCAATCTGGCCATCGCTCGTTTCCAATTGCTAAACGTCAAAACCACCTCAATCCAGTCAACTGTCAAAGTTTAGGTGGTTTTGATGTTTAGCAATTGTACTCTCACTTCCAGTGAGAGAAGAGTTGGACATCTCTTTATCTCTGACTAAACTGATGTCAGAGATAAAGAGATGTTTAACTCCTGGAAAGTGAGAGAGCAATTGCTAAATGTCAAAACCTACTGACCTTTGACAGCTAATCGAGTTCAGTAGGTTTTGACGTTTATCAATTGGAAACGGGCGATGGCCAGATTGAAATTTTACCAAAAAATATGTAAACGTAGGGATTTGTTGCATCGTTCAAGACTTCTTATAAAAAATGTAAAACAATGAAAATTAAATAAATTTGTAAAATTTAAAGGTATTTGATGAAACGTTTTGTAATTTGAAGCATCATAGTGTTATTTTCAATGGAAAATAATTAAAAACTTTAATGATTGAGATCTAATAAGCTTAAATCCATTTATTGGGTGTTGAAAGGTCAAAAGTCAGTTGTTCTAATATACTTTAAAAAAAATTGAAGTAGTTTTTCCATATAATAAATAACCACTATTTAGTAATTTTTATTCGTACTAAATGTTGGGTGTTGAGTTGATAAATGCCCAAAAATTATTATTTTGTTCAATCTGGCCATAATGGAAAATGTTTTAAAAAACGCTTATTTTGAGGCGCTCTCACAGTGGAATAAGTTAAACATCCCTTTATTCCTGCCAAAAATCTCCATCGCTAACAACTAATAGAACGCGTTTGAGAGAATAATGAAGATCAGGGAATTTCGAACAGCTGATATCGGAAAAGGCGGGATGCGAGTAATAAACCAATATAATTAACTGAACAATTCAGTGTGAAATGAAATTTCATTGAGCTGGGCGAACATATTTTGGTAAAATAAATTACAAAAAATTTTATAGTTTTTTAGCAATGGTATTATTGGCAAATGTTGTAGAAATGTGAATTTTGACAACTCTTCTCGATTCAAAGAGTTTCGTATCATATTATTTTTTGCAGGGCGGAGGTAACTCTAACATTTTCTGCAAATTTCAATTGAATGTTCAGACCGACACTTAATCACACGATTTCGGCTGTTGAATGGATTATCCCACTAATTTAATACCATGTTCAGACCGAAAATTTTAAAGATTCGATTACATTTAATCATTTCATAACCCAACAGTGTTCTCTCTGCCGTTAGAAGGATCAAAAAACAACTGTTATTCTCATTCATGAAATCACATCGCTTAATATTTATCAAAAGAAAAGATTGTCATATAGTAATTTGAAATAAAAGCCGTCTTTTTTCAAATATTTTCCATATAATAGATATAGTGGATGCATTTTTTCATTTGTTAAGTCGATATTCAGGTGAAATTAGATTCATTGCTTTAAAAACAATTTGTTTGTTTACATTTCTTCCCTTTGTAGTGTCTAAATCAGCTGTGATAATGTAACAGATTTCTAGTGCTGACAAGTAGATGGCGCAAAATCAGAATCGCACAGAGAGATTTTGCGTGGATCAGTTTGAAATCATTTCAATGAGTGGATTTGGAACTGTCATTTTTGTAATGCGAAATCTGTGGGCATTTGTTGTCATAACATACATATGTAACAGGAATAAAGGGATGTTCAACTTATTACAGTGTGAGAGCGCTTCAAAATAAGCGTTTTTTATAACATTTTCAATTATGGCCAGATAGAACAAAATAAAAATATTTGGGCATTTTAAATTAAAACAACCAACGTTTATTACGATTGCAAATTATTATATATTGGACTTTTAATATATGGCGAAACTACTTTAATCCTTTTTTATGTTTAATGGTATATTAAAACAACTGACTTTTGATCTTTCAATGCTTAAAAAGGTCTTAGTTCACCTGTTAATTCTCAATTAATAAATATTTTTAATCATTTGTAATTGAAACTGAATTATACTATGCATCAGATTTGCAAACTTTTCATGAAATATATTTAAATTTCGATTTTTTTTTATTTTCATTGTTTTACATTTTTTATTAGCAATCTTGACCGGCGGCAACAAATCCCTCCGTTTACATATTTTTTTGGTAAGATTTCAATCTGGCCATCGCTCGTTTTCAATTGCCAAACGTCAAAACCTACTGAACTCGATTAGCTGTCAAAGTTCAGTAGGTTTTGACGTTTAGCAATTGCTCTCTCACTTCCAGTGAGAGAGGAGTTAAACATCTCTTTTTCTCTGATATGTAATCATTTGCGATATGACGTCGCCTATGTAGATTCGAGCTGATATGGCGTATCTTTTGAGCTCTTGAACTGTTTAAATTTTTATATAGATGAAAGAAATGTTTGTGGAAAATAAAAAAAAGGAATAAATTTCTTTCTGGAAATGAATTTTTGGAAAAAAAGGAATTCCTATTTTCGGACTATAATAATTGTAGCATAAATTGTATACAACAATTAAAATAATAGGGGTATTCAGACCAGCCTTGTTAATTCGTCAGTCATTATTCGGTAGTTTTTTACATGTATTTTGTTTTTGTAAAATTAACAGACTATCGTTCTGCCGAGTAACGAACTATCCATCTGGCAAGCTTGATAATTGATTCGTTACTCGGTAATATCACATCAGCTGTTCTCCTGCTCCTCTGTACATCAATTTAAAGTACTTACCAGTAATAAATTTGATCTGCTCCACATAATTTTCAATTAAATAACTGACAATTTTTGATTTTGTACTTTGTTGAGGCATTTTTACTCTTTAATAAAATTGAATCAGCTGTTTTCGAATAAAATTTACCATATTACAGAGGTAGAACTAAAAGTATGTTCACAGTTGAGCCTTTTAACGAAGTATCAATTAACGAATTACCAAATTAACAGGCTTCGGTCTGAATACCCCTAATAGATTTATAGCGGGATTCTGTAACCAGTCTCTAGCCTCTATTTGAAGCATTTTGAGGTAAAGTCTCAATTTTTGACTGTTACTATTCACTAACCAGTCTCTAGCGGTAGTCTCAAAATATTGTCTCAAATTTGAGACCTGATAGTTAGCAGGTCACAAACTAAAAAGAACTTTTGCTGCCATTTTGAATATACTGAATAGAGATCATAATAGATATTAATCGATTGTCATTTTTTTATATTTGTAAGTAACTCAAACACGAAAAGGTTAAAAATAAATCAATTTTACATAAATTTCTTAAATATTATGAAACAAAGTCAACATATAGTTTTATTTTTATGGATAATTATGGTTTTTGACTATGTTATAGAAATTTTAATATTTGTTATCGACTTATTTATTTTCATTCAAGTGTAAAAACATCTCTGAATAATGAAATGTAATAGATTTTGAGACTGTCACTTACAGAATAGCAAAATCGTCTCAAGTCTCAAAAGTTGTCTCTAACTTAAAATCTCAAATTTAGAGAATTGAGACTGTATCACGGTACAGAATCGCACGGTTAATATATAAATCAATGATATTTTGATTTATGCTTGTATAAGTTTACTAAATTTAAGACTTCTCCTATTCGTCAATATATTTTAATATTAAACTAAATATAAATTTTTTGGAAAAATATTGTATAATTAATTATTTAGAATTTGTTCTTAGTATTTCGTTATCGTAAGTCTGAACACATTGAGAGCGACGGACTTCAAGCTGCATCTGCAAATATTAAAATACACACGTTCTTAAGGACGCAGTTATTTAGACAGCTCCACGACAACATAACTGTGTATGTAAATGTAAATAAAATGTAACAGTGTTGGTGAACAGCTGAAAATGTTTCCATGTGTTTGTGCAATCTGTTACCTCCGCCTTGCAGGGAACGCATGCAATAACAAGTCGCTTACACGTTTGCTGACTGATACCTTTGCAGCATTTAAAACATAAGCCAAAGATATTTAAGGTGTAGAAATGTAAAACCGAAGACAGACATGTGAAACATATTGTAATATACTAATGAAACCGTATGTGTGTTAACCTAATTTTGAATTTTTGTTCCAAAGCAAATGAAATTTTGTACTACAATAGAGCTCCAGAATCTATTGAAATTATGTGATGTTGTTTAATGTGCTATGATGGATTGCTTTGAACACAGCCAAAATCATGTTTTCTGCAATTTCTTCACTTACCCAAAATATTTATTAAAAATAAAAGTATCAAAAACCAATTTGCAATCTTTTATATGGCGTATGCCGATGGTATTGATATCATTGGCCTCAACGCCCACGCCGTTAGTTCTGCTTTGTACAGAAATATTTCCTGTCATCAAACAAACATTCGTCGCACTCGCGACTTGGCTCCCACGTCCCTGTTGACTGTTATAACAATGAAATCTTAGATAACGTCAGCCTAGAAATCCAACGCAGAATAGCTCTTGCCAACAGCAGCTACTTTGGACTTAGTGGACGATTGAGAAGTAAAGTCGAGGTTACGGGTTTTTGCGTAGGCCACAGCGAATATCACATTCGATTGAACAATGAGCTTTATGAGATATACGACGACTTTGAGATAGTTTAGCGAATTGAAAGACAGCGGCTACGTTGGCTAGGTCATGTTGCCTGAAAGGACGAAAACACCCCAGCTCTGAAAGTATTCGACGCAGTACCCGCCGCTGGAAGCAGAGGAAGAGGAAAACCTCCACTCCGTTGGAAAGATCGGGTGGAGAAGGACCTGGCTGGGAATTTCCAATTGGCGCCACGTGGCTAAAAGAAGAAGCGACTGGCGCTGTTATTAACTCGGTTATAATCGCTTAAGCGGTGTCTACGCCAGTAAAGAAGAAAAAGAAGAGATAGTGCAAAATATTTTGTTTTCCTGCTCATGATATACAATATCTTTATTTGCTATTCTATTATAAGCAACTTAAGAACTTTCCGTTTTCAATATTTTCAATGCAATACTTGCGAGGGCACTCTCGAAAAAGAGAAATACAGGAGTCTAACGGAGAATCTGAATGCTAAGCAAAAACGACTACTTGTAAGAAGCTTCCGAATGTGTGGGAAAACTGAAGGTGGAAGAGCATGAAACACGCTGGTAAAAGGTAATGAGTATGAGGATGTCGGCATAGAAGATGTGATGGCGACTTCACGTGTTCTTCAAAATGTTGAGAGATACATACTCAGTATTCTGAGGAAGCTGAAGTTACAAAATTACAGTGATTATCAAGGTGGACAAAAATGTATACTCCCACAATGACCTCAGTCTTTCTACAGATGTAGAGGAAGTCAAGGATAAGCCTATGCAGAAAGCAGGTGTTGGTGGTGGCCGCAGATACCAACGCCCATTATATTATTTGGGGCAGCTCCGATTTCAATCAGAGAGGTGAGCCTTTACTTAACTTTATCTTACAAACTAATCCAGCGATAATCTCCAGATAGAGCTGATTCTAAGCACATCACGCTCATAAAAAAGCGACTTCACTTATACTGGTTGTCAAGTCTCAAAGCCAATGAGATAAAAGCTCATACACTTTTTGCCACACAT